>CM028336.1:20799879-20817379 GCA_016647705.1 Eucommia ulmoides | reverse complement strand
AGGGAGACTTCTTCGTTGACTCGAAGTCATGTATTCTCCTGTCTTATACTCGGGAGAGATGGCGGTGGAGTTTACGTACCGAGGTTGTCAAATAGACCGAACACCTTAAACGTGAGTAAATCGAGATTGAACACGTATTTGTAAACACGTTAATCCCTAGGCAATTCTTTACCCTAAAACATATTAATATATTAATGTAGTTAATTTAGGATATATTAGTATTAGTTTAATTAATTAAATACATTTGTTTTTCGTCTAGATAAAGTTAGGTCACGACAACCGCGGTATTCGATAGTAACCACACCAATCCTTGTGGATATGATAACCCGAACTTAACGATCACACTATACTAAAATTTAGACCTCGTACACTTGCAAGTGTAAGTAGTGGCGTATTCTTACGCGCTACCAAGTTTTTGGCGCCATTGCTGGGGATTGGTCGTTAGGCGAATTTAGTTCTTGGTGATCGCTACCAAGTTTTTGGTAATGATTGATAGGAATTGTTTTGTTCGTTATTGTCGATATTGTATGTAAATGACTTAATTTTACTTTAGGCATTTCTTTTGTATATAATTGTTGTTTATAATTTTCTTTTTATTTCTTATGCAAGGTACTTGGCGATGTTAGATCGACAGGTATTGATGCATCCCTGTCGACGAGATTCCAATCCGTTTTATATTGCTTGGCCAAGCACATAAGCGGTGAGGCATTTCGTTGAAAGATTGATCTATCTAAAGCAAAACCTCGCAAATCTTGAGTGCGTTATGTAAATGTCGGGCTGAGGAAATTAAACCATGCGCTTCTTGGGAGGCAACCCAAGGTCAAATAAATTAAATCCGTCACATCTGACTTGATTCGGAGGCGAGATCCTCTCGCCTCCCAAGTAAGTGTTCTAAACACCCTTTGTCAGCATGTTTTAATTCCATATATTGAGATTGATGATTGGGATCACTGAGAACACTGTCCGTTTTAAGATCGATAGTGATGTGTAGTATTTAGTATTGTTTTATGTGTTATTGTTTTCTCGTATTGCATGTGTGTTTAGGTTAGAATGTGTTTATGTTTTTGTGTTGTTGTTATATGTTGAGTTTTGTGTTCATCTGGACCGTTACCCAATGATGAAAATTACCCCTGTTTTCGAGGTCAAGGGTAATACCCATGCATGTGTGATTCTGTGTACTTGACTATGTATTTTGGTCAAAATTATTGTAGATCCTAATTTGCACGAGCACATAGACTCAATGTATTTCTATTCAATTGACTTGAGGACGATTATCGATTAGCCAAACTCATTACACATTAAGGATTCTAGAACTTGATTGAGGGGAAGCTTGAGGCGAAATCCTAGGCGAGGTAGTTCAGGAGATGTGATTTAGGCAGTCATTTTGTCATTTGAGCCTTTTGAAGCCTACCATGCAATATCATTATCCCTCGTTACCCTGTCGAAGCCTAAATGCAAATTCAATTCAGAACACCTAAACTAATACCATGGCCAGTGGATCTTTTTCCAAACCTAAATCGCTGAATTTGAAGGCACATTTGAGTTAATCAAGTTAGCAATTGTAAATGCTATTTGATGTGAGCGGTTGGGTTTAGGGCGAACTTCTAATTGGTTTGGTATTTGAGTACTCACTTGTCGTTTTTCATTTGTATTTCACACACCCCCTTCAATTGTAACAATCAAATAAGTTTGGGGGTGTATTCCTTGAAAAGAAAAAAAAAATAGAAAAGAAAAAAAAAAGAATCAAATGTAAATACGGTTTTTATTTTTGTTTCTTTTGACAAGTGAGTACTACGTTCTTCAATGTTAGTTCGGAATGTTTTTCCAATTTATCTATGGGGGTTTGAGAGTGAATGTGCCAAACATTGAGCCTTGGGTAACGTTAAGTTAACAACGTCAACCTGTTTTCAATTCCAAATTACCCTTGGCCAACTATTCCTTAACCGAACCAAGACCTAATGATCTCTATGAACTACTTAACCTAAATTAGTGGAGAGTGGACCCCAATCTAGTCTATAGAAATCCTAGTCCTTTACGGTCTAAGTCATGAATTTCATTGGGAGATAATCCAATCCGGTCGTTGTATAATTATATTATTGAGTCATGCACTAACATGTTTACAGGATCTAGAATAGCGTTCACCATTATTGCATGTCAAAAATGTAGAACATTACATGATGTGTGTTGCGGCCTAAACTCGAAATAATTGGCGGTTGTTGAGGGACAATAACTTGGCTGTTAGAAGAAGTCAAAACTCGCATGTCATTATGTTTAGATTGGTTTAGGTTGTTTGTTATTTCATTTAGTTGTATTTTTCATTTTTGTGTGTGTGTTTGGCTTGAGGACTAGCCAAATTCTAAGTTTGGGGTATTTGATAGGTGTGATCCACCTACATATCTCCAAACCGAATTAAGTTAGTTTTCGTGCGTTTATATAGTATTTTATTATGTTTTAATTAGTTTTCATACTTTTTGTATAAACCAGGTGTGTGGAGCAAAAAGATAGAAAACTGAAGCGAAAACGATGAGATTGAACCAAAAATGGTCAAAGAATGGTGGACAAACAAAGAGGCAAAATTGTGAAAGAAGCCCACCGCCACGGCGGTGAAAATGCTGAGAAGACCAATATCTTGCTGAACTTCCACCGCCGTGGTGCAAATTCCATCGCCGCAACGGTGAACCAGAAGAATGTTTTCCAAATCCACCGTCTTCTTCACCGCTGCGACGATCAACTAACCGACCTACTCTACCGCCGCAGCGGTGGCCTCTATACAACCTAGATAGTTTTATTAGATATTTTGATATATTTTGTCTATAAATACCCACTTCTCTCCCCTTCTATTATCCCCCCCGGCCATTTGAGCACCTTAAGCTATATTTAGGCTAGGGTTTAGGAGTTTTAGAGGTGGAGCTCACATCTCGAAGTGGAGAAGACGACAAATTGATCGTTGAACATTCTTAGCGGTTTATCTTCTGACGAGGCTAAGTTCTTCAGTTGTTTTTTCTTATTTCTTTATCTTAGGATCATGTGAGCATGTTTAGCTTGTTATTTCATTTTAAATGCGGCTAAGGCCATAGCTAAACATGGATTGTATAGGAATTAACACTTAATTTATAAATATGTTTGTCTGAATGATTTCGGTGTTACGTTTATGTTTGTTCTTTGTAGTTTGATTGTGTTTATCGTATTATTTATTTATCATGCTTAGTTAGATAAATGGAGAATACGTGGTTTTGACAAACCCCGGATTCAGTTTTGGGTAAACAAACGCCACAATTCCATAACCCGGTCGGGGTTTGAATCATGGACAATCGATGACGTTGGGGCAAGACTCACGCAACCTCGGGTTGTGAAGACGTTGAGGGGGACTTCTTCATTGACACGAAGTCGTGTTATATCCCCCGTCTTACACTTGAGAGAGGTCGCGAGAGAGTTTTAGAATGGAGATTGTCGATAGGGTAAATACAACGCACGATCCAATGACCCGGTCGGGAGTTGGATTATGTGTAATCAATGACGCTGAGCGAGACTCACGTGACCTAGGGTCGTTAAGATGTTGAGGGGGACTTCTTCGTTGACTCTAAGTCATGTATTCCCCCATCTTATACTCGGGAGAGGTGGAGGTGGAGTTCACATACCGAGGTTGTCAAATAGGTCGAACACCATAAACATGAGTAAATCGAGATCAAACACGTATTTGTAAACACGTTAATCCCTAGGAAATTATTTACCCTAAAACATATTCTTGTATTAATGTAGTTAATTTAGAATATATTAGTATTAATTTAATTAATTAAATACATTTGTTTTTCGCCTAGATAAAGTTAGGTTACGGCAACTGCGGTATTCGATAGTAACAACACCAATCCTTGTGGATATATCCTAAATTAACTACATTAATATACTAATATGTTTTAGGGTAAAGAATTTCCTAGGGATTAACGTGTTTACAAACACGTGTTCGATCTCGATTTACTCACGTTTACGGTGTTCGACCTATTTGACAACCATGGTACGTAAACTTCACCGCCACCTCTCCCTTCTGTAAGACGGGGGAATACATGACTTTGAGTCAACGAAGAAATCCCCCTCAACGTATTAAAGACCCTAGGTCACGTGAGTCTCACCCAGCATCATTGATTGAACACAATCCAACTTCCGACCGGGTCATTGGATCGTGCGTTGTATTTACCCTACCGACAATCTCCGTTCTAAAACTCCCTCGCCATCTCTCCCGAGTGTAAGACAGGGGATATAACACGACTTCGTGTCAACGAATAAGTCCTCCTCAACATCTTAACGACCTTAGATCTCGTGAGTCTTACCCCAACGTCATCGATTGTCCATGATTCAAACCCCAACTGGGTTATAGAATCGTGGTGTTTGTTTACCCAAATCTGAATCCGGGGTTTGTCAAAACCTCGTATTATCCATTTATCTAACCAAGCATGATAAACAAACAATACGATAAACATAATCAAACTACGAAGAACAAAATAAACGCAACACCAAAATCATTCAAACAAACATATTTATAAATTAAGTGTTAATCCCTATACAATCCATGTTTAGCTATGACCTTAGCCGCATTTAAAATGAAATAACGAGCTAAACATGCTCACACAATCCTAAGATAAAGAAATAAGGAAAAACAACTGAAGAACTTAACCTCGTCCGAAGATAAACCTCTAAGAATGCTCAACGATCGATTCGTCGTTTTCTCCACTTCGGGATGTGAGCTCCACCTCTAAAACTCCTAAACCCTAGCCTAAATATAGCGTAAGGTGCCCAAATGGCCAGGGGGGACAAGAGGAGGGGAGATGAGTGGGTATTTATAGATAAAATATCTCAAAATATCTAATAAAACTATCCAGGCTGTGCAGAGGCCACCGCCACGGTTGTGGGATTCAGCGCTGCGGCGGTGGAGTAGGTCGGTTAGTTGATCGCTGCGGCGGTGAAGAAGGCGGTGGATTTGGAAAACATTCTGTTGGTTCACCACTGCGGCGGTGGAATTTGCACCACGGCGGTGGAAGTTCAACAAGATATTGGTCTTTTCAGCATTTTCATCGCCGCGACCGTGGTCTGGATGCCGCGGCGGTGGGCTTCTTTCACAATTTTGCCTCCTTGCTTATTTTTCCACTGTTCTTCGACCGTTTTTGGTTCGATCTCATCGTTTTCGCTCCAGTTTCATATCTTTTTACCCTACACACCTGATTTATACAAAAAGTATGAAAACTAATTAAAACATAATAAAATACTATATAAACACATGAAAACTAACTCAATTCGGTTTGGAAATACGTAGGTAGATCACACCTATCACCTATGCTGTGTGCTCTTTATAGCTAGGATATTAAGCTTAATAAACTAACTTAGCTCTAGTACCAATTGTTAGCCCAAGGGTCTACCCAAGAAGAAGTGAATTAGGTAGTTTTAAAAATTTAATCAAATTAATTGAACCTGACAAATTTTAATCTGATTAATTACGAAAATATTTATACTAGGCACACACAAACAGATAAAGGATAGAGGCAAGTCACCAGATATTTTATAGTAGTTCAGTAAGCTACTTTTGCCTACTTCTACTCCCTTGAGCTCTAGTAGGGAATTCAATATACTAAACTCTTCTGATTCTCTTACCATGTGAGAATCAAACCCTTACAATCCCAGTTGAGTAAATTCCCTTTACGCTCAATAACACTCTCACCCAGGACAATGACACTTAGGTATGATATATGACCTCAAAAAAAAAAAAAAAAAAAAAATTCTCACAAAGAGCTTCTATCAACACTTATAAGGATGGATAGTCCAAACTAGGTGATGGAAATGTTCATGATTCAAAATATAACTGATTCAATATTTGTTAATTTATAAATCTAAATTTAATCATAATGGAGTACAGAATCACAAATACCAGATAGATCAAATCGTTTTTTAACTCAGAATTTTTTTTTTCAATAATAAATATTAGTGAGTTCTTTAGAAAAGAATTTTCTCAAATTCATTATGAATTTCACAAACAATCTCAAAATATAGCTACAATTCAGATAATAATGAAGCACATATTGAGCATAGATACTTATCACAGAGAGATTTAATACTTAAACAAGAAAGATCTCACTAAAATCCTTGTAGATTGTTTTGAATTGAAAGCAATAAATTTAATTTCAATAGATCTTCAATAAGAGTTTCCTTAGAAAAACTTTCACCAATATCTTCAAAAGTGTAGAAATGTTTTCACGGATTTTTACACCACCCTTTCTTTCTTTTGATCTTGATCTCTTTTTTCTTTCTTTCAATTTTTTTTAGACTTCTAAGCTCAAAATCCCTTTTCAAAAAATTTCTCAAAATCTGAATTAATCTTTCTTAATTTTTATCAAACACATGTCTTGTAATTGGCTAAGAGAAGGCTCCAACGGCAAGTTTTGCATTGGAATCCCTAAATATTCTCCCAAAATCTCTTCCTATATAACCCAAGTTCCACAAAATTTATTGACTCTGAATATAGCTTAAAAATTGTCCAGATTCATGCCCAAAAAGTCTCAAAGATGAGTCCAAAATAATAGGAAATCAAGTTTTACCGAAAGTACTACAAAATCGAAAAGTTTGAGGATCAAAATGCATTTTCGTTAAACCCCTTGATTTCAAATATGAAAAATATTTTTAAGCAATTAAAATAATTTTATACCATTTAAAAAATGATTTAGAAATATAGTCATAAAAATCAAGGTGAAAAGATCTTAAGAAAATGTTCAAAAAGATTGAAAATAAACACTGATTAGTAGATTGATTTCAATTTGGTGGACCGTTTGAATATCATTTTCAAGACCTTCAGGCCTAAATCAATTGATTGTTCCTTATAACCAATTGGCGGTTTGAATTTTTTTCTAGGAACCTGTAATTAATCGACCGTTTCTTCTTATTGGTCGATTGTTTTGCTTCCATTCTTAAAAATTATTGTCCTTGTATCTAGCAGTTGACTGTTTCCAATTCAGTTGACCATGTTATCTCAATTCAAAGTTTTAAAATACAGTTACAATCAGTTGGCCGAGTTTTAGACCAGTTGACTAATTCTAACTCCCTTAGGTTGTTAGGCACACTTTAAGGCAATTTTAAAACACTCTGAAGCATATAATCACCCACATCTATGCATATAAGAACATTTTGACGTGCAACCAGTAATCCTAGTTGGGTTATATCTCTATAAGAATGTTGTTTTACTTTAGAAATATATAAAAAAAAAAAATTCTCCAACAAAATCTCTTCTTCATCATGTCTCCAATTGGCATTCTCTTAACCATTCATATTCTTTTTCATTGTTTCTTATTTTATCAACTCATTATCTTGGTCTAATATTTATCCTGACTAATATATTGTAAACATATCTCAAGAACGATATTAATTCAGATAAACATCTAAGTTAATTTTATCATCAAAATCATCTAAATAGAATTTGAATCATTTAGAGCTAACAACACATGCAGTTGTATGTATTATTTTTTATAAGACGATAAAAAATTAGACATGTAGATAAATTTTATAAAAACTTATTGAGTTGATATGGATAGTTTGGACTTTATTATGGTAAAAGGAAGAATATTAATAGGAAGAGGGAAAAGATAGATTTTAGTCTTAGTTCTGGGTGTTTTTTCGTGAAGGTTAAAGAAGATTTTTACGCTTGAAATCTTCCACAAAACAAAAGAAGTACTAAAAGAAAAAAAGGCTTTACCTGCAGTTGTATTAACCGATAAAAACCTATTTTTTTCCCACTAAAAATTTTATCGACAATTCATACAACTGCCGTTAATACTATAATCCCAATTGGATATAGCGGCTAATTTATAATTAGCCGCTAAATATAAAAAAAATAGTGCTCGTACGGGGACAAATCTAAATGCCACAAAAAAGTAAAAATAAATTAATTTTAAATATTTATTTTTATATTTAGTGGCAAATGACGATTTAGCTAGTACATTTTTTTACATTTAATGACTAGTGCATCTTTCAAATTCAAGTGCCACTAAAAATTAAAAAAATATATTTTTACATTTAGTGGCAAGTGACGATTTAAATATTTCACATTTATCTCCTATTGTATTTTTGCATAGTGGCAAATATAAATGCTGTAAAAATTAGAATATTTTTTAGAAAAGTTTATTATATAGTCTTTAAGAGATATGTAAATCGAAAATAGACCCCCAACTACGATAATAAAATTTTTAGTCCTTAGAGATTTTTAGAAAATAATCTTTTATTCTTTGATTATCTTTCTTTTTTTTTTTTCTTTTTTTCTTTTTTTATTTACGTACAAATATCATTTTGTAAAAATTAAGACGTGATTATTCAAAATTTTCATTATGCTATTTTTTAACATTTTGATATATTTGAATTCTGATTCTATTGTTGTGAATGTTAATTGTTTTAAATCAAAACAGATTTGAAACCCCCGATCAAATATTCACAAAAAATAAATCTAGAACATTGAAAGAAACTTAAGATCAACGAAAAGAACATTCCCATGAATAACACAAAAATCAACAAAATCAAAATAGATCTAACCTAGTGCCAAACCACATGAACATTCACAAAAACAAAACAAAATCATTTTGAACAAATCAAAACGGATCACAATTTGTCCTGGACAAAATCAACAAGAGAACATTCACAAAATGAATATACAATAAACTCCACAAACATCAACAAAAACCAAACAAATCAAGACAGATTTGAAATAATATGAACGTTCACCAAAACAACAACAAACATTTAAAAAAAAAAAAATTATGAACATTTCGCAAAGAAATAAAACAAAATCAACACAAAACATTCTCAATGAATGAACTAAAAATCAACAAACGACCAACAAATGAAATTTAACCAAAACATGAATTCACGAGATCTTGAAAATTCTAGATCTGGAATTTTTCAGAGAGAGAGAGCAACAGAATTACTGAGATCTGAGATCCAAAAGATGCAGATCTGAGATTGGAGATCCGAAAAATGCAGATCTGAGATTCGGCAGTGGGCGAACGCTTTGGTTGGGCGAAAGATGATCGGAGATCTGATATCGCAGATCCAAAAGCAGAATAGAGATATGACAAAGAACGGAGAAAATCGAATGACGAAGAAAGCAGAAAGTAGAAAAGCAGAATAAAGATATGACGAACAACGAAGAAAATTCATGACGAAGAAAGCAAAAACTAGAAAATCGAAAAACACACACGGTGTTCAGATGCACCCTGGTGGGAGAGAGTTGTGAGAGAGTAGTTAATATCAAAAACACATGGTGGCTGAAAATGAAAACGGTGAGAGAGTGTGGTTATGAGATAGTATAGACATTAGCGTTTCATAGTTATACAGGGATATTATTGTCCATTTATTATTTTTTTAACTAACAACAACGACTCCCATGACGTCTTCCACTTTGTATCTGATGAAGACAGTGAACGTAATGACGATGATGACTGCGAAGATGGTGAACACGACGTCAATGATGATGGCCAAGACAAATCTGATCGATGTTCACTTCAGGACTTTGAATTCTCTCTCCCTTCACTTTAGGGATCGTTTCGCAAAGAAGAAAATCAGTAGAGTAGCTGAAGGTGTTTGAGCGCACGAGGACATGGAGATGCAATTTTTTTTTTACTCTCTATAATTGAATTTTAGTTTTGTTTTAATGTTTTCTTTTAATTTCATTAATATTTTTATATATCTAATTTTATTTTTTATTTTTTTGCAATAATTTAATAGTTTTTCCTTCACTTTTTAGTAGTTCTTTAACTTTGATTAATTTTTTCCGTATCTAATTTTAGTTATTCTTTTTTGTAATAATTGAATACTTTGTTTCTTTATTTTTATTTTTATTTTCCCTTACTTTGATTAGTTTTTTAATTAAAAAGGACATCAAAATTTGGCTCTAATCTTCAACATTTAGCCATACTTGAAATAAATAAGTGGTAATTAAATAATTTGATACTAAAAACATATTATTCGTGACTACTTTTTTAATTGTCGCTAGAATGCGGCTCATTTTTCTTTTAGTGTTTAGTTTTGATCCCATCTATTAAGAGTTCATACAAGCAAATGTTCCAATTAGGATTACATTACCAACTGCTACCCCACTGTTGTCGCCCACCAAACTTCGATCGCCGGATTCCATCCACAGTCAATCGTCCGTCGTTGAACCTCCAATTGTTGGAAATTTTTCAATTACATTACTAATTTTTTAGTATATTTTTTTAGGGTGTTTCGGTAGTAAGTTCCTTATTTTACTCTTAATTTTTAAAAAAGTCTCATGCGCAATTGCAACTTATATTTTAGTTCCGCGTATTAAAAAAAATGGAAGACTCAATATACGCGTCTGCACTCATACAATTACATGTAACAAGTTTGTGTGTAAAATACTTATTAAATGTAACAAATATTATACAAAATACATATAATTTGTAATATCTAACTAATTTGTGTGTGAAAATTCGTTAATGTAATAAATATTATACAAATACATGTAATTTGTAACACGTAACTAATATTACAGAAATATATATAATTTATATTAAACTAATTTGTGCGTAGAATATTTATTAGATGTGACAAATATTATACAAATACATGTAATTTGTAACATGTAACTAATATTACACAAGTACATGTAAATCATATTACACATATATATGTATGCATATATAATTACATATGATTTGTAATTATTAAGTTGTAACTAATTTTAGTTATATGTAACCAATATTTACTATAATACGAATTTATTCACTAAATTATCTCTACACTTTGCACAATGCGTGACACATGCGGGGACTAATACACAAGCAAAATCTAATTTAAGGGATTTAATCAAAATTTTTATTTTAAACGGTAATAATAACAGTGGCTTCCACTATTTGGGACTAATCGCCAATTATTTCTTCTTTTTTTTAATTATATTTTTTAGTTACATTCAACTAATATTTCGATTGTCAGTTGCTAAATCACATGAATGAAATTAAAAAATAGACTAAAAATATGACAAAAAATGCACTTAAAAAATATTAATTTTTTTTTTTTTTTTTACATTTAACTAAAAAAATAGTTATATATAATTAAAAATATAATAAAAAACAGTTACATATAAAAAATTCCGGAGACCCATGGTTGGACTTCGCGATCAGACACCTGAGTTTCGGATGTGGCCCGTTGACCGAGGGGGCCTATGGTGTGGTGCAAATCTCAATAGAAATTATTTGATTGAAGTTATGATGATAGGAAAAAAATACAAGTTAAAGTATAATAAAATGATATATTGACCAGTTATCCCTCGAAAGAATTGGGATGGACTCAAATTTAATTGGAATTTCTGTATTTCCCAACGACTGTACGAAAAAGAGTAGTTATGATAAAACGAGATTGCATGCATTTGGCAAATCCCAGATGGTTCAAATAGCCATAATAGGAAAAGTTTAGGATCCAAGCGTGGAATATCAAGCGTGGCTTGCCTCACAAACTGACTTTCTAATATATAGTTTTTCAATTTTTATTTTTTTTTCTTTATCTTAATTGTAAATAATTATGACACACCCCTACTTAACCTTAATTACAAAATCCATCGCTTTTCCACTCATCCCGACCGCCCCAGTTTTCACAATTTCTCTCTGGGTCATCGGCAGGGGAGGTGCCACTTTAGGCAGAGGGGGACTAAGCATCCACTAAAAAAAAAATCATTTTCACTCTTATATTTTTATAAAAAAATCATTAAAATTTTTAAAATTTTACTTAACCCCGATTTGTATAAATATCTAATAAACATCAAAAAAATAAAATAAAAAATAACCCTTACGTAATTGATTTTCTAAATTCACCGTTGGTTATCGGCTTCTGCATTCTGGCCCCAATTCTTGGACTTCTGCGAGTGGCCATGGACTCTGGCCCCGGACACTAGACCTCTGTCGCCGATTTTTGAATCTCGGGATACTAGACCTCCTTCCGGTTACAGATTGTTGAGCTTCGCTAGACATCCGTCACTAGTAGTTGGACTGCCACTGACTACCATTACCAACCACCATATTAAATACAAATTCCATATGTAGTTGACATTAACTCGATAGATTTAATTTAGTTAATGTTAACTGAAAAACCAAAACCTATTCAAGGATTGAAAAATAAAATAAAAAACCAATAACTTATTTCAACAGTCTACTAGTTTTTCAAAAAAAAAAAAAATGAAAAATGTATGTGGGGCTTATAAAAAAAAGTAAAAAAAAAAAAACAAAAAAAAATTGGTTAAATCGACAGTTAAGTCATTTAAGTAATAAGGAAAGAAAATCATTCCCAAATAAAATAAAAGAAAAGAAAAGAAATCACTAAATCACCAAAGATTTTACAAATACATAAACAACCTAGATCCATTATGAATGATTGCCTACTGTTACGGAAATACTACGACAATCGATCTCAAGCCGAACGCAAACGGGAGGAGGGTTGGTTTGTGGTCTTCCTCAACCAAATCTCCTTAGTTCCTCTTGGGATCATCATCTCTCTTTCGGATGGGGTGAAGGAAAACTGTTTTGTGATTTGGTATCTTGGGGACCATAACCTATAAAAATCCTTTTATATCGTGCAATTAAAGTTTCCATAATCTCCTAATTAGCCTAATAAAACTGGAATCTATTCAATTAGTCCACATTATTTTGAGCAGTCTACGAGCTTACCCAAATTAGATCACTTAATTTCAGCCTAATAAATTAAATAACTAATATAATTGAATTAAAAATATATTGCCCAATATAGATTAGGAAATGAGATTTCCTAACAATTTTCCTTTTGGGCTACATATTATTCCTTAAATAATTATATCATAAAATTCTTTAGGCGTGCATCTGTATGCTATTTATCCTTAGATTTCTCCTTAAACAATCTGATCCATCTCATATATTAGTAATGAAATTACCGTAGGTCTTATCATAATACAGTCGTAACTAAATCACGATGATCACCATACTAATACACTCCATGACATAGATTAAATGTGGATGAGTAGTATGAAAATTATATGCAATATAATCTCAGACATGCCTATTTCCAACTGGTCATTCTTTAGTCTTTAGTGAGATCAAACCAAAGTCCTTAATGCAATGCGAACATCGTACACAGAAATCATAAACCATCAATTTTAATTTGTAGAAAACTAAACAATCCAATGTCTAAAGTAAAACATATAGAACATAAAAATGACTCCCACCAAACCAAGATATTATGAGAAATAACACCCATATAAAGGGTGTGCTCATGAAAAACCTTAGACGTTAAGCCCTTGGTTAATGGGTCCACTAGCATAGAATCTATTCCTATATGTTCTATGGAAATTTGCCTATCCTGAACTCTCTCCTTAACAACTAGGAACTTCATGTCGATAAATTTCAACTTTGTCGAGCTCATGTTGTTGTTGGAGTAAAGCATTGTTGAGTTATTGTCACAACAAATCTTCAATAGCCTTTCAGTGCCATCTACCACACGCAGCCACGTGATAAAGTTTCTCAACCATATTCCGTGGTTAAACGCCTCATAACAAGCAATGAACTCTGTAGCCACGGTTAAAGAAGCTATAAGAGTCTGTTTAGAAGACTTCCATGAGATAGCTCATCTAGCCGACATTAAGATATAGCATGTGATTTAAAGTGGCAACATTAAGAACCCAATGATCTCTAAACTATCTGATCTCTGATAAGTGAGTATGTAGTCTTTTGTTCTCCTCAAATAACGCATCACGTATTTGGTTGTCTTCCAATGTTGCATACCTGGATCACCCAAATATCTACCCAAAACTCCCACTATAAATGCTATGTCGGGACGAGTACTGACTTGAGCGTACATTAGACTCCCTACTGCCGACGCATAGGGAATATTCTTCATCTATTTCCTTTCAAGATCATTATTAGGGCACTGTTTGAGACTAAACTTGTCTCATTTAGCCAAGGGCGTGTCTCCTGGTTTATCTTTTATGCTGAATCTACTCAAAACCTTATCGATATAGCTCTTTTGTGACAACTCAAGAATACCTCAAGAACAATTTCTCAGTATCTGAATACTTAATACAAAAGAGGCGTTACTAAGATATTTCATCTCGAATTTCTTTGTCAGAAGTTTCTTGGTTTCGTGCAGTAAGCCTATATCACTACCAACGAGCAAAATATCATCGACATATAATACCAGAAAGATATATTTACTCCCACTGAACTTGTGATATACACACTCACCAACGACATTTGCCTCAAAACCATATGAGATGATGACTTGATGGAACATGTGATACCATTGACGGGAAGCCTACTTGAAACTATAGATGGATTTCTTCAACTTGTAGACCATAGACTGTAGATCTCCCGATACAAAGTTTTCTGACTATACCATATAAATCGTCTCATCAATGTATCCATTGATAAACGTAGTCTTGACAACTATCTGATGCAACTCTAGATCTAAGTTAACCACCAGTGCCATTATAGTTCTAAAAGAGTCTTTTGAAGATACCGGAGAAACAATCTCTTTGTAGTCTATGCCTTCCTTCTAAGTAAAGTCTTTGGAGACTAGACGAGCCTTATATCTCTCGACATTACCCTTCAGATACCTCTTGGTTTTAAATATTGATTTACAACCAATGGGCTTCATACCTTCAAGAAACTTGGTGAGATCCCAAACGTTATTGTCTTTCATAGACTTCAAATCATCCTTTATGGCATCAATCCACTTTTGAGAGTTAAAACTGAGCATGGCTTGACAGAAGTTTATCGGGTCATCCTCTGTTAAACCAATGCCATCCTCATTTACTTGGATAAAGGTGATATATTCGTCTGAAATCGCACTTTTCTTTTCCCTAGTAGATCTCCTTAATGGAACTTCTTGAGGTTGTTGAGTTTATTCTATAGGTGGTGCTTGAGGAAGAATCTCATTGCTGTATTGGTTTGGAACAATGTTAGGAATAGGAGCCTGAACATTATTATCTAGTGCCAGAACTATGTCTTGAACAACCAAAGGTATAGAGACCTAATTACTATCAATAACAGATTCTTCTTCGAAGACTACTATGTTTTGAACAGTAATAGGTATAGAGACCTAATCACCATCAATAACAGATTTTCTTCAAAGATAACATTCTTTATGTTTTTTTCCCCCTCAAACTCAAGTCGCATTTCCCGTTTCAAATAAGGATCTTGATGTGGGATCATAAAACTTATAGCTCTGAGAGTATTGAGCATAACCAATGAAATAGCAGCTAACCATCCTTGAGTCCAGTTTTCTTTCATGTGGCCTATAAGGTCGTGCCTCAGTTGGACAACCCCGAATGTGTAAGTGACAGATTCTAGACTTTTTGCTTGTCCAAAGCTCATAGGGGGTTTTGGTCACTATTTTGTTTGGTACCCTATTAAGGATGTACGTTGTTGTCTCTAAGGCTTCTCCCCAAAGTGACTTTAGCAAGGAGAAATGACTAATCATACTCTTTACCATATCCTTAAAAGTTCGGTTTCATCAATTTGCAACACCGTTCATGCTTGGTTTGCCTGACATGGTGCATTGCGGAACAATTCCACTCTCATGGAGGAAAATTACGAAGGGTCTTGGATGTTGTTCTCCTGATTTGTTATTCCTCCTGTATTACTCACCACCACAATCTAATTTGACAACCTTAATTTTCTTTCCAAGTTGAAGTTCAACTTCAGTTTTGAAAGGCTGGAAAAACGTCTAGGGATTGTGACTTCTCATATATCAAATATTGGTAGCCGAACCTAGAGTAATTGTTTATGAACGTGTTGAGGTTTTAATGGACAATTAAGTATTGATGTGTTTTGTGGAACTAATGTATTTTTCGAGTATTTCAAAAAAGAGTTCCACATAGTTGATTAAGAAGACGATCTCAGGAAGAAAACATAAAGGGTTAAAAGAATGATGCAATGAAGAAATGAAGAGTGTTGAAGACCTTGAAGAAAATTAGATGAAAACAACTCTCTACTCATATACTCTTAATGCAACCCGAATTAGGATCACATACGACACTTTAAATGAGTTATCTTTATATGTGTTTTGATATTAAAATGATAGAGTTTGAGATCCTAATTAAAGATTTTTTATGTGCTCCTTATGTGAAATGAAATTGATAATTGACCTAATTGGGAAACATGGTTTAAAGTATAAAAATGTCTATTTTCGGGTCAATTCAGTCAACTAAGAAAAATAATCAGTTAACTGAATTAAACAGTGAGTTTTGGAGCAGAATTAAGGTACTACTAATCCAATCATTCAACCAAATTAAAGAGGTTGGTCAACCATTTGAAACAATGTTTGAATTGGTGAAGGAATTAGAGCATCTTGAAGCAGACGATCAACCGATTGAAAAATTGGATAACCATTTGAGTCAGTGTCTTTCTTGAAGTAGAATTGGACCAACCTGAAACAATCAGACAACTGATTGGAAAAAATCAGTTAATCGTTTGAGTCAGTGTGTTTTTTGAGACAAAATTAAACCAACTTGTATATTTCAGTCAACCGAATAGGGGAGCTCGATTAACTGATTGGCCTAAAGGTTTAGGCTGTGTTTTGGCTCTAAATCATTTAGTTAACCAAATTTCTGGGTTCGGTCAACTGACTGTGTCGGTTGTGATTTCGTGTGACTTGGTTTCTTGGTAAAAAACTATCATTTTTTGAGGATTCTAAGGAGAGATTTGGGAGGATTTGAACTTACTTGAGATATGGTGCATCTATTTTAATATCCCTATTGACTTGATCCACATTATTTGTAATTCTCTTAATTTAAGTAGATTAATACTTCCAATCTTTATGGTTTTAAAAGAATTGTGTTATGGACTTATTTGAGATATTTAAAAGATATTTTAAAGTGGAATACCCCTAAAATGGAAGATAATATTATAGGAGGTCTAAAAGCGTCTTTTAGATACGTATCATTTGAAAAATAACCATTGGAGGGCTTGATATCTATCTATAAAAATAGACCTACGGGATTGAGAGAATATACATCAAGAACATCAATTCAAAGCTTTTTTAAGAGATATATTTTTGTCGAGATTTTCGTGAGAGATTCATTCTATGTTCTTGATTGAAAGCGTTATTGATTTAGCGTAATCGATTTGTGCTATATTGCGATTCTGTTTCTATCTTCGGTATTTTCCTCGTGAGATCTTTCTAAGTTTTTGTTCTTTATTTTGCATTCATCTTATTATTGATTTCTTGGTTATAATATTGTTAGAAAATTGTTTTTGAACTTACAAGCTTGAAATTTTTTTTAAACAATTTTGTTTGATTATCTGATTACGTGCTCTAAAATTATGCTACCCACTTGTTTATTTAATCAGTTATTATTTGCCTCACGTTGTATCTATCACATAGTAATTTTCAAGACATTAATTGAGTATATTTATATTGAGGTAGTAGAAGCTCATTGTAGGAAGAAACTCATATTTTTTGTATTTATGAGTTTGAGCGGATTAGACACGTTTAG